>JAUCBJ010007823.1:0-28439 GCA_032718475.1 Nemertoderma westbladi
TAATTCTAGAATTAATTTCACTGTTGCCAAGCAACCAGCAGGTCCCTCGCAACCAAAACCTTGCATACACAACTAAGTCCGATAATAAACCTACCATCAAAGTTTCATCCAACTCCATCAACATTAAGTGCAAGAAGTTGTGTGTACAAACAAACACACATACAAACAAACAAGCGTGAGAAATAAGCAGATGAAATGAGATGAAATAATGAGAAATATACATCCATGATGGATCCGTCCAATTAATCATTATCTGCAATGCGTGCATTGTCTTACATTATCTGTAAAAGCCATCAACCAGCAGAGTGGCGCAGTGGAAGCGTGCTGGGCCCATAACCCAGAGGTCCGTGGATCGAAACCACGCTCTGCTAGGTTCCGTTTTTGCTTATTATAAACATGGCAGCCTTCAACCCTAAAAAAAGATAACAGAAATTAAGTTTCTATCTGAGAACAAAACCATCCTAATGTTGATTCTGAAAGTCCTAGTACATTAATCGTAGCCTTATTATATACGGCTGCGAAATCTGTGGATGTAATGTAAAGCTCCGAAAAAACTTATTACATACAGTATACACTAGTTCCTTCCCGTTCCACCTAAATCATCCATGGCGTTCCCTCCCATTCTGTCGAAATCACCAACAACGTTCCTTCCTGTTCCACCTATATCATCCATGACGTTCCCTCCCGTTCCGACTTATCTCACAGAGTTATTTCTTCGAGTTGTTTTCCTTTGAACTCACTCATTCTCCCCTCTGAAATCAAAACCATGAGTTTTGAAACTTGAGAAACCTCAATTACATCGCTATCCATCTATACATTGCTATACATGTATATATATATATATATGTACATGTATATAAGTTTAAATTAAGTAAAGAAAGTTAGGGAATATGACTGTAGGGTGTGAGATCAAGTTGTTTTAGTATAATAATATTTTAAGATTTCAAAAAGTGACAACTTATATGATCAATCACTAAAAATTTATTTTTTTATTATTAGCTTTCGATAGCTCTCTCTATCTTTTTCAAATAAACGATATTCTAGAATTGAATTTATTCTAGAATTCTAGAATATCGTTTATTTGAAAAAGATAGAGAGAGCTATCGAAAGCTAATAAAAAAAAATAAATGTTTAGTGATTGATCATATAATATGTACATGTATATATATAATATATAATACGTATATACGTATGGCTATGGTGACTGAGCCATCCTTTCTCATTTTCTTTCAGGCTGACTAATTGACTTACAGTGGCACAATACTTACGCAACTTCGTAGTTCTAATAAGTATTGGCTTCTCACACTTTAATTCAACTGCCAGGGCACCAAGTAAATCGCCACCTTGAATAACTTTCTATTATTCTTATACTTATTTATCATCTAAGCCTTCACAAAGATAAAGAAGGAGTTGTCTAACAACAGGTTTGATTAAAAAGGGGACAGGTTGACATTGCTTGCCACGTAACGTATAAGGGACATTCTTTTAATGAGCTCCTTCTCTAGGGGGTCCAATACAGAAATAACTTCTTTCATTACAGTCTCAACCCTTACATTCCCCGGCTCTCCACCATCTTTGCGTTAAAAATAATTATCTGAGCTAGAACTGCTTCATGTACAGTACCTTTCGGTAATTTCGCATTTCTCTTGGAACGTCTAACAAATTATCAAGTCGAGATTCCAACACCTTATTAATTAAAACAACATCTTTTGACAGTGACAACTCATCTCCTTTATTAAATCTTTCCTTCCGAATTTCGTATAATAATGCACGACTTGAAATTCTGGTGGACCAGTCACTACTATATGCAATAACAAAGTCTCCAGCCATCGCCTTTAATACTTCGTTTCCGCATTTAACAGCTTCCACCTGTGTACCTGCTGTGATTTCAACTGACTTGAATAAGGAAATTCAGATGTTGTCACCTCAGAAACTATATTAAAGTTACGAGGGTTAAAAAGATCAGCAGCAACACATTATTTTATGTGGAACACTTCATTTGAGTGTTGATGCAACTTCTTTATTAAGTGAGCTAAGATACGAAGAGCTTGTTTAATGGAAGACAAGATTCGTCTCTATCTTTTTTCCACGCAGTTTCCGATCAGCATACAACATTAACAGATTATCCGATTTAATAACATCCAACTCATGTGACGATCTCATTTCTGATAATAGTCTCCACAGATCATCATTGTTTGGAGGAACTTGATGCATCATCAACATCTTATCTACGGTAAGCGAACCCTTGTGAGTAACATTTTCTGGTCTTCGTGTGCACGTCTTTGTATGAACAGCCAGATGGTATTTTCGGTAGGTACCATAACAAAATTGGCATGTAACAATCATCTCCTCACTGGTTGAAGAACCTTGCTACAATCACTACATACATTACATAAAGTTAAACACCCAACACCGTGTTTCAGAACATCTTTATTATGTTCAAAGTTCCCCCTATTTCTCAGGTGATCTACTGTATAATTTCCATTCTGTTTTTAATCAACTTTAAATCATTATCTGATCCACTATTCGGCGGTTTTATCATCTTGAAGTCAAGGTTTTCATCAATTTCCTGGCGAGCTTCTTCGCAAGATGTTTATCTGGATGTTTTAACTTGAAATGTCGAATTAAATTTGACTGTGGTATCTGGCAATAAAAACTCCATTGAAGCTTTACAGTAGAATCAGTTTTACACACTGTTATATTCGAAGTTGATGATGGCGTAGGCATGACGAAATCATAGTCTCTCTTGTTTTCAACTAGGGATTCAGTTGAGGTTGCTTCTCTTATTTGCCGTAAATGGAAATTTCCTTAAGTCTCTAAGTAGCTACTTGTATTACTGGGAGGCACCAACTGATAGCATAGCTATAGTAAGTGTTGGTTCCCAAGAGAAAGAGTGTGTGTGGGGGGGGGGGGGTGTCTTATCATTAAAAAATTTGGAAGTTGTAGCTTGAGTTAAACATTCGGTCACTGTCTAATGGCGTTGGAATCCCACTTCCCGGTGAAATATTTTTGGTAGTAGGATTGGTAGTAAGCCATTGGAGGAGACAGTTCATGGGTTTAGTAGACACGGACCTTTGCGCGATTTTGCGCTTGTTCATACTCATTTTATAAACTTTACTTTATATCATATACACAATGATCCGTAATGACACAGACCCCCCCCCCCCCCCCCCCCCCCCCATTACAGGTCTCTAGGACGTTTACAACAGCCAACAGCTAGCTGTCGATTACACTAACTAAACCTGAAAATTTAACCAACCGCTGTACCAACAGCTGTTGGGTATAGGTAGACTCAATGGCTGAATGGAACATTCGCTGCATGGCAGCATGGTAGGTACTGACCTGCTGACCCCCGACTGTGGACGGTGACGGTCTGAACTCTGAAGCACTGAAGGTAGTCTGGTTTCTCAGTTTTTGGTTTTGGTACTGGTTGCTGGTCACCTGGCCTGGTCCTGGCCTGGTAGTACGGGTAGCCTACTGTAGTAGTAGAAGTAGAGTAGAATAATTCCTGAATTCTGGAATTAACAGATTACTGGATTAAGTGATTGCCAGAGTGCACATACTGACATACTGACTGGCTGACACACTAAAATTTGGACATATTTATTTTAGGCCTACTGCAGTACTGGCCTCCCTGCCTGCAGCGTTGCAGGCAGACCTATCTGCCTGTTCTGCTGTTACCGCTACCGGCAGCTGGGCAGTGGCGGCAGACCGGTAACAGGCCGCAGGCCCCTTTCCTTTCTGCCTTTTGCAGTTTTGCTACCACCCTCGCCCTACCTGCCTAGGCCTACCGCTAGGACCGCCTACCGGCAGACCGGCTGACCGATACTGATATATTTGAGTCAGTGCCGTGCCGTGTTCTGGTAGGGTTTACCCTAAAAATAACAAACTTTTTTTTAAACTCAACTTTTACTGTTTTAGACTGTTGGAGTTGGCCCCTGTCTCGGCGCTCGGCCTAGCCTGCCAGCCTGTGGCCTGCTAGCAGCCTGGGCTACTGCAGTACTGGCAGACTGGAATAGGTTTGGAAATTCTGAAATACTGAAATATCAATGGCAGCCGCAGCCTATTTCATATTTGGAATATTGACAAAAAGCGCGCCACACGGGTTCTGGCAGTCTGGCTGTCTGGTAAAACGAAAAGCGCGCCAGCCATCATGCAGTCATGTCATGACATTCTGACATTCAATGCGCGCGCGCCAACATTCACCAATAAATTTTGCAATTATTAGGTAGGCCTACTGCCAGACTGCATACTGTCTGACTGCAGGACTGTATTATTGGCCTATACCTATTGCCTATATTCCTGTATTCAGATATTGTAATAATTTATCAATTTATACTGCAGCAGACGTGCAGACCTAGGTGATCTGCAGTATTATAACATGAAAAGGCGAGCGTCGCGGGCAAAGAAATTTTGCAGAAATATTACGATTAATACCCTACAGTCAGACAGTCAGTCGGTGAGAAGTCAAAAATTGGACTTCAAGTCCAATTTTAGACTTCAAGTCCAATTTTGGACTCCAAAGTCCAATATTGGACTTTAGTACAACTCTAAGTGTACCCATGCTGCCATACTGTATATCGGTATTTCAATCAAAACTGCATCCCGTATCAGTACATATATATTACATAATTACAATGCAACATCATTTTAATTGTCAAATTAATTATTATAAGTATTATAAGCAGGGATCGCAGATCGCACACGTACAGTCAGACATCAGTAGTTACTTTTTGCGGTAGTGGTATGGCTTTGCGGTAGCCTTACTGCCTTAGTGGTGTATACCGCAGTAGCGGTAGTTGAGTTATAGCTGTATAGTTCATACATACCCATACCTGTGGTATTTTCGTATGGCAAAAATAAGACTACTGTAAACTGTAACCTATCGCTATTATGTTATTGAGTTAATGTTTATTGACTAATTGTTTTGATTGGGTTCACTGCACACTGTGTCAAGTACAATGCACACATCTCCAACCAGACACTATATAACATTGGATGTTGGAGGTGTCTCATTAGTTCCCCCAAGCTTGACACTAGAACAAAGCCGCCTCCGCTTTGCAGGACATTGCTTTCGTCATGAGGAGGACCAGCCAGTGCACCTCATGGAGTAAATAAGCATGGTGGACAGCCCATGACTTTCTTGAGACGCATCTTTCAGTCTTTCTTGTACTGTCTCAAAGGACACTGGCCTTGAAGATGCGGATGATCTGATAGCAAATGTCATGGGTGATAAGGCTGTAAGAGTGTAAGGGAGTTGTGGAGGCGCACTTCTGTCAATAAGCCGGCACAGCATTCTTAATATGGCCTATATATATAAAATGCAGCTGCAATGCAGCATGCCGATTGCTGGATTGTAGTTAGTAGTATGTGGTGATAGGGCTAAAGTCAAAAGTGGCCGTTTATTGTTTTAGTTAGAAAAGCCTGCCTCTGTCTGTCTGTAACCTGTCCCTTTCCCTCCATTGGTTTATGACGTGTGTTTCTTCTGTAGGCTACTTATTATTAGGGTTCGACCGGAGCAATTTTATTTGCCGGAGCCGGGTACCGGACCGGAGCAACCTAAAAGTGCCGGAGCCGGGGCCGGAGCAGCATTGTTTGTTATTTAGCCTTGAGTTTGCCGTAATTAATTTTGCAGATAGCTCAGGGGGGGGGGGGGGGGGGGGGGGGGGGGGGGGGGGGGGGCTCTTTACTGCTTTACATAATCAATTAACGGATATCTATCTGTCTATCTAGTACAGTAGTACGGTAGTAATAGCATAGATCAGATCTACAGACTGACAGACCTATACCTGTATAGGCCTACTGATATACAGATATAATATAATCTATATTATATATACGGCCATTCGGGTTCTGCCTGACAGCTGGACAGCCTGGCCGATTTTTCTAGCTAACTGGCAGACTGGATTGAAATGGAACTAATTCTGTTACTGCAGTACTGGTAGCAATTAACAGATTTAAGTTAGGTCTTGTAGTCTTATGGGTAAGTGGAAGACTGTCAGACTCATAGGCCTACAGCTGTACAGCGAAAGACAGTCAGACGACAGGACAATGCAACAACAATAGGCAGATAGGCCTACAGTCTTTAGCCTACGGCCATACTGTACTGTAGGGTTCGACCGGAGCTATTTTTTTTGCCGGAGCCGGGTACCGGACCGCCCTATTGAAAAGTTTTATTTTCTGCGCCGAGCGCGGCGCCGGGTGCCAAAAATCCTGCGCCGGCTCTGAGCAAAACCACGCCGGGTGCAAAAAATCCTGCGCCGGCTCTGTGCAAAACCACGCCGGGTGCAAAGAATCCTGCGCCGGCTCTGTGCAAACCAACGCCCATGCCAGGTGCAAAAATACGGCTCTGTGCAATGCAAAATGCTGCGCCGGGTGGAAAATAAAACATAAAATCTGCCTGTTATACTGTACAGTACCTGTAGTTTATTCGGTTATCTATAATACTGCAGCTGCACTAATCAATCCGAGTTTACTTAAACGAACGAAAGTTGTGGGTGGGTGAAATGAAAATAAGGATACAGAGACGGAAAACCTTAATAAAGACAAATGCAACAAGTACAGTAGGTACGTTGTTATATTCCATAATTGTAACATTACGAAACAACTACTTAAGAAACACTGCATGTAAATTTTTGTTGTCAAGTAAAGTGTACATTTTTTGAAATTACTCAAATGTTACAATATGAATTATAGAAAGAATATTAAAGACTACTTCAGTTGGCCTACAATAGTCCTTGTATTTATGTACTACGTTCTACTTTACTACATACTACGTAATGTGGTCCAGTATACGTCTATGCTACAGATACGGTATGTGGTATGTCTGAATAAATAATGACTAGCTGTATGTTATGTTATGTTATTAATATCGCCAGAATAACAATAAAATATTAATTTTTGCACATGTACATACACGTCAGCACGTACAGTAGATTAAAATAAAATGAACACATATCTGGCAAAGTACGCTAATAAGCGTATGTATGTACTATTGTAAGAAAAATACGGATAATGGTATTCAGGTAAAATTAGTAAAATATTTAAAATTATAGTTTATTTACAGTACAGTTGGTGGATATTAATTATTAAAAAAAATGATATTACAGTAAAATTAAATTAAAAACCGGCAAAGCATACTTACAGTAGGTTCAAGGGCTTCAACAACATACAGTACTAAAGGCAAACATATTAATAAGGACAAGTTTACAATACTCTATAGGATACAACACAACAATACGTAGTTATACAGAACATAAATTTGGTACCGTAGGTATGTCGCATAAGTAAAATATTACTGCTGAAATAAAACGCGCAAAGTAAAGTAACTACAAAAGATAGGAAAACAATTAAACATAAAAAAACACTATTTTAAAATTTAACACAAAAAAATGTTTTTTGGGATTGAAAAAATGAAAATAATAGGTACTGTAGCTTGATTTTAATATCGTTGTATCCGAAAGATATCGCTTTCGCTACTGCCACTTGGCGCACAGGAGTATCACTATATTCATTTTAAGGGACATTTCGCAGTCTAGTCTATTTTTGAATATGCTCAATCATGGAGTACCAAGGGTATTACGTGCATTAACAACACTTTCCGGTAATGGTAAAGGATTCAAAATGTTTACAACGCTGTCTGCAAAGTTGTTGCGTGTTAGCATTGGTGGAGTTAGGAACGAAACTGGAAGAAATTATTTCGCTCAATTTTGTCAATCCCGTTGATAAACTTGTATGTTGTTATAAGGTTGGCTAGTACACGGCGATATATTAGTGTCGGTAGTTTGAGTGCAAGTAGTCGGTTTTCATATGACAACTCAGCCAGCGATAGTACAACTGTACAAGGCGAGTGACCACACGTTGTTGTACTTGTTTAAGACGTTCAATATTTATCATGTCGGAGGAATGGCGAACAAACAACTGTGTCGTATTCAAGGAGAGGCCGACAAGGGATTTGTATAACAGGGTCAGAGGGTAAACATCGGAGCTTCCAAATATGTAAAAGTTCTTCGTATTAAATGTACGACTCGCATGGCGCGGGCTGCAGTCTTTGTGCAGTGAGCTGTGATGCTGTGAAGGACAAGTCTGGTGTAAATGTACTTCCAAAATCACGTTCCTCGGTTGCCGAGAAAAGTGTCCGTCCATTCATTGTGTAAAACGTTGCTTGGGGATTTCTAGAACCTAGATGCTTGCATGACCTTGCACTTGGAGTCATTGAACTGCAATTTCCAATGGTTACACATGTGTGTCGGTAATAAATTGTTTCATTATCAATAGTGCCATTGCCATAGTATAAGTCGTTTTGTTTTATTCACTGTTCAACTTATTCTGTCTGCCTGTTTTATTATATGTGCAGTTTTATTTATACGCTTCTATGACAGCGGTGTCTCCATCCAAATAATATAATATAATATAAATATAGCTTATACTATACAGCAATATTAAGTAAATAAATAAACTGACTATGACCAATAGCAATAATGACTGATCAGCTGATAGCTGGAACTGTGATAGCCTACCTGCCTGCCTGCCTACTGCATAACAGCATAAGGTTAAATACGTAAATAAATGACCAGTTGCAGTCAGCCAGTGCTGCAGTGTGAGTTTCCTTTCTGCCTCCTGCATGGCCAGTTGTTATTGTGTTGCTGTGCTGTTGGTCTGATGAACGCATGTCTGCTGTCTCAGTCTCACTGTGCACTGTCTGCCTGGTGCTAGGTTCGGCTGATTTCTGCGCCAGGCAAATATGTACGCCGGGTGTGCTGGGCTGATTCCTGCTCCGGCGCCGGGTCAATTTCTGCAGCGTCGACGCCGGGAATATTTCGACGCCTGCTGCGCCGAGCGCAGCATCTCTACCATTGGCAGTGCTCCGCCGGCTACGCCGGCGTAGCACATCTCTGCGCCGACCCTTCCGGCTCATTGCCCGGCGTAGCACATTTCTGCGCCAGCTCCCGGCGCAAGTTCTAGTGCTGCGCCGAACGTGCTCGGCGTACATGTAAAACTTTTCAATAGGGCCGGACCGGAGCAACCTAAAAGTGCCGGAGCCGGACCGGAGCAACATTGTTTGTTATTTAGCCTTGAGTTTGCCGTAATTAATTTTGCAGATAGCTCAGGCAGTCAGGGGGGGGGGGGGGGGGGGGGGTCTTTACTGCTTTACATAATCAATTAACGGATATCTATCTGTCTATCTAGTACGGTAGTAATAGCATAGATCTACAGACTGACAGACCTATACCTGTATAGGCCTACTGAGTACTGATATAATATACCGGTAATCTATACTGCTATATTATTTTATTTATTTTATTTATTATTTTATTATTAACACCTCATATATTATACAATTATTAATAGAGGGAGAAAATCACCAAGGTTAAAAATTAACACTAATAGGTGAAAGACAACACTAAATATCCTACAACTTAATATTAATCGATGTACAATACCGACAACTAACAATATTGCATGAATAGTCTCAGTCTAAAAAATATACAGTAAAACATTAGTGTGACATAAAAACAAACATTAAGAAATGAATTTGATATAATTAAATTAGCCTACAGTAAGAAAATTTGATTTCCAACGTCTATGCAGTCCAGTAAAATATAGTAAGACAACATACATTAAAATCGACTTGGCAGTCCAGTAAAACTTGTCCAGTCTAAAAAATAAAATACATACAGTATAAAAATACAGATACAAATAATTACAATACAATACAATACAAATACAAATTACAATACAAATAATTGTCTAAAAATAATGAAATAAAAATTATAACAATCGATTAAATTTACAATAGGTTAGTAGATTTGCCTCCTTCAATCTAGACGTAAAAATATCTTTGTTGGATGAGTTCACTATGTCATCCGATAAATTATTCCAAATTGAAACAACTCGGTTACTAAAACGAAATTTACTAATTTGGAGTCTAGCGTGATATTGAAACAGTTTAAAATCATGACCTCTTGTGTTAAGTGTACTCGCACCAGTGAAAAAGGAATCAAAATCCAAATCAACACAATTGTGAATAATGGAGTATGTCATTTTTAAATCGAAAATTAACCTACGGACTTCTAGAGGTTGTAAGTCCAAAAACTGCAAACACTCCATGTAGGTTATATTACCTAGTCGGCATCGAGCAAATAACCTACGCGTGAAATAACGCTGGACTCTTTCGATCAGATCAATGGAGCCCAGTTGGAAAGGGGACCATACGGGAGTACAATATTCTACCAGCGGCCGAACGTACGCTTTATATGCCGTTAATAAAGCTTTTACATTACTGGTATGGAAGCACCTAAAAATTAAATTTGCGATCTTAAAACCTTTAGCAGCTTGAACTTTACAATGTCGATCGAATTTTAAATTATCGCTAAAAGTTACGCCTAAATCTCTACATTCTGTATCGGGCTTAAGTAACCTACCGTTAAGAAAATATTGTTTCGGGACATCTATTTGTTTACTCACCAAAATGAACTACAGTGCACTTGTGAGCCGCTATAGTAAGTTGCCATTCGGCTGTCCACTTCTCCAGACTATGAAGTGCTGCGTGAAGCAAATCGCTATCAGATGAACGCGCGTGTATTTTTAAGTCATCTGCAAATAGATCACAGGAAACGTTTTCTAGTTGTGCAGGAAGATCGTTTACATATAGCAGGAACAATAGCGGCCCCAGTACACTGCCTTGTACAGTACCAGATATAACCTTTACAAATTCCGAGGTACTATTACCAACAACTACACATTGTCTACGATCACTAAGGAACGCACCAATCCAAAGTAATAAGTTACCAGTAATTCCGTAACTAGCTAATTTGTGGATCAATTTATTGTGCACAACCGAATCGAATGCTTTGGCTAAGTCAATGTACACCACTTCAACTTTATGGCGAAAGTCTAATACCTTAAACCATTCGTTTGAACAGGTTAAAAGCTGGGTGCATGTGGATCGACGTTTCATGAATCCATGTTGCGCCTTTGTTATAATTTTATTCGTTCGTAAGTAATCAGCTAGTTCGGATTTAACACAGAGTTCCATTAGCTTGCACGCTACACAGGTAAGTGAAACTGGGCGGTAATTGTATGGGTCAGTGGGGTTGCCCTTCTTAAATATCGGCACAATATTTGCAGTTAACCACACAGTAGGTAATGCATGAGTGACAAACGAGACATTAAATATAACAGACAACGGACTACATAAACAACGAGCTAACTTAGAATACATGAAGCTAGGTAAACCATCTGGAGTATTACTCACTTTCGCATTAATTTTACGAAGTATAGTATACACGTTTAAGGGAGACAAATTGATTGTTGATTTACTAATATTATTAGGCACTCTATGATTAAAAATTGGTAGTGTCATTATCTAATGTAAAGTTTTCAGAAAAAACCTGAGATAAAATTTTGGACTTAGTACAATCATCGACAACAGTGTCCCCTTTAAATTTCAAGGGTGAAATACCAGATCGGTTGTGTCTCTTACTGTTTACAAATTGAAATATTGCATCCGGCTTTCCAGAACTAAGCACATGGTTTTCACGAATGCATTCAGCTCTAAACGCCGCTCTCGCAGTGGCTTTAGCACAACGTTTGTATTCAGACATTCCATTTATGGTGTGTCTGCGGCGCCATAATGCTTTTTTATTTTTCTGAAGTTTTCTCACATAGGCCGGTAACAGCTTAGTTCTGGAATTGACCTTGAACATTTTAAATGGCACAAATTTATCAATACCAGATTTTAGTGCATCACTAAGAACAGACCAGTACTCATTAACAGTATTACAATTACCAAACGCATTTCGAAAATTATTACGGTCAATAAACTTTGAAAAATCTGCATAGTTAGCGTGTCTAAAATCATAATAACCTAATTTAAGTTCAATTGACTCTGTCTGATTAGGTGACAAAATACTAAAACACACACTAGAGTGGTCGCTAGTGGAAAAGGGCGTTGTGACAAATACATCAGAGATAAACAAATCATCTGAAGAAAAAACTAAATCTAATGTGTTGTCAAAGCGTGTGGGTTCATGTTGCAATTGAGTTAACCCATTTTCTAGAGAAAAATTAGCAAATAAATTATATAACTCGGTATCAGGATGATCATAATTTTTCCAATTCAACGACGGCAAGTTAAAATCGCCAAATATAGCTACGGGATGTTCAGTATCACATAGCTCAGTCAGGCAGCGACATAAACTCTAGTCTTTAGCAGAAGACCATGATTCCGATGAAGTCTGGGGTCGGTATACACACACCAACCTAGACGGCGTATGTCCCACAAGATCCAAGGCTACAACTTCAAGATGGGTAAAGTCATCTTTATCAAAAACAGATTTTATCTTAACGACTTCTATTCCCTTCCTTACCAAGATGGCAACCCCTCCTCCTGTAGTACCCGAGCGATCCTGTCGATAGACATTGTAGTTCTCGCCGCCATTTATCATTCGATCTGTGAAGGACTCCATCATCCACGTCTCCGTAATTCCAACTACATCATATTTACCCTCCTTTAGAAATAAATGCAGTTCCGGCAATTTATTTCCCAAGGACTGCGCATTAAAGACGGTACAGTCCACGAATGGGCGGACGCGACTTTCTCCCTGTTTCAGTTTCCCTGGTTCGGTACGGTGGTATCTCGAGGTGTGGGAGGGACTGAACGAGGTGAATCCGATCCCGTTCCCATTCCCGATGCTCCGTCAAACTGAGAAGCTGGGGTCGATGTGTCGGTGTGGTTAGGAATGGGGGCGGCGGGGGGCAGCGAATTTAATCGAGCTGCGTTTTTAGGGCGGGATTGTCGACGGAGGAACGCCTGTTTGGACTGTAACTTAGTTAGATCATTGTCAATAAATATATGACTGGTGTTGGTTGACTTATTCAGTTTTACTTTTTCTTTAAGAACGCGAGACTTGCAGTCTATATTGGTAGCCTGAACAATAATCATTGACGATTTATTCTCGTATTGATGGCGCCGATATAGAACCTTTTCTACACAACCCTCGATGATCCCCAATCAGTAAGGGAAAATACCCCGAATTGGGGTACAGCTCTATACCCAGAATCGGTGTTATAGTGGAAAATAGTGACACCGATTCGAGATTTTCAGTAGAAAGCTATACCCCGAATTGGTGTTCTACTAGAAAATCTCCAGGCAGCGGAAAAAATTAGGTATACCCCGAATCGGGGTATAGGAGTTATTTAGTTCCCTGTGAAATCTGTAAAGTGGAACCTGTCAATCAATCATATTATGATTACAATGGCTATTCTTCATTGGCACTGGCTGACTGAGTGCCGATTGGCGCTATATTGTGTTTGTGTACATATAATACTGTAATATTATGGCGCAATTCCTGGTGTTAATTTTAACATACGATTCTAATAAATGACTCTTGTCACTAAAAGTGTTGTAAAATAAAATCAATCCTGAGTTAATTTCATTTTACGACTTTATAGATTAATTAATTATTGTGTACCTCTGGGTAGTGTATTATGTTAGGCCTATCAAAGCAATTCATAAAAATTAAAAGTAAATAATAATTAATTAGAAAAACTATCTAAAAAAATTATATTATTATTATTACATATTTGTATTTCCTGTTAGCCTACTCTTCTTACTGTCTTCTGGTCTTAGCAGAATAAATCTATCGAATAAATCTATCTATAGCTATCAGCTAGGTGCTAGGGCCATAAATCTATCGAATAAATCTATCTATAGCTATCAGCTAGGTGCTAGGGCCAATGTCAATATGTACATACATACAGCCAATATTGTGCACATACATACTTACATAAGCCTACCTACTCGGCTCAATCAGTTCGACTCGGCTCAATCAGTTCAACTCGGCTCGATTGGTTCGACTCGGCTGAATCAATCATGGTTCGACTTGGCTTGATTGGTTCGACATGGCTTGATCGGTTCGATTCAGCTCAATTGGTTCGTCTCCGCTCGATTGGTTCCATCAGGCTCAATCGGTTTGATCTGGCTCGATCAGTTTGACTCGGTTCGACTTGGTTCGATCAGTTCGACTCGGCTCCTTAGGTTTGACTCGGCTCGATAGCTTTGACACGGCTCGATAAGTTCGACTCAGCTCGATAGGTTCGGCTCTATCAGTCCCACTCGACAGGTTCGTTCCAGCTCAATCAGTCCAAGACGGCATGATCCGGCTCAATCAGTTCGACTCTGCTCAATGGGTTCGACACGGCTCAATAGGTTCGACTTGGCTCAATAGGTTCGGCTCGGCTCAAACGGTCCGACTCATCTTGATCTGGCTCAATTGGTGTGACTCGGCTTGATGGGTTCGACTCGGTTCGATAGGTTCAACTTGGCTCGATAGGTTTGTCTCAGCTCGATAGGTTCAACTCAGCTCGATAGGTTCGACTCGGCTCCATCAGTTCGACTCGGCTTGATTGGATCGATACGGCTTTCTTAAATAGCGAAATTTATTACCCTTTTTAATTATTATAATGTATTTGTAATAAATAAAAAAATATATTTTTTTAAATCTTATTTTATTTTTTTTTTAATTTTAATTTTATTTTTCAATTTATTTTTTTTGCTAATGTCTCGCAACACCGTTTGCGGCTCGGCCCGAGGAATAACCATTATGCTAATTGTAAATGCGTCTTGGCTGCTTTTATGGCTCGTCCCAATAGCCACTCTGATCAACTAACAGCATGGGAAATAGCTTACAAATAAATCAGGTAATAAACACAGTGTATGGATGATAGAAATGAAATAAAATATCGAGGGTCTTTAGCTGGTTTATTATATTAATTAAAGACAGAAAGATAATAGTCTGATGCAGAAACCGTTGAAAACGTTTACTAGTGTTATCTTTAATTAATATACTATAAACCAGCTAAAGACAGAAAGACCCTCAATATTATATTTGATTTCTATCATCCATACACTATGTTACAGTTGTTTAATGCTTATCACGTAATCCGTTCGTGTAATAAACACAGTTCGTTGAACCTGCCGGCAATATGATATCTATTGTCAATACATTATTCATATTCAGTAGATAATAGTAGGTAGTTATTCAGTTATTAGTCTGTGATTGGATGGAAGCAAGCAAGATGGAGTTCTAGCTAGGCTGAATTAAGAAGGCTAATCTACCTATAAGTGGTCTATGGAAATATGTGTCCAGCGTGGATAATTCAACAATAAATATCACTTAAATCATTTCAATCAATTAAAAACATGCATTCTTAACATTAATTTCTTAAATTAATTAAAGACTTTGATGGAATGGGTTATAGAGATTAGAGACTCTAGCAATTTAATATTTATATAAGAATAAGTTATTCTTACCATGTAAAATAATTAGTTCCCACTTGTAGAACCGCTAAAAATCAGCTGAAATTAGTATTTTGTGCAAAAAGCCAAAACATGTAAATTTCTCGACACCCTTTGGTCTAAGATTTTCAAACTTTTTTTTCACCAACTAGAGAACATTTCATTCGATACCTGTTTCACAGTGTTTCATTAAATGCTCGTGCGGCCAAGCCATTTTGTGGACAAACAAGGCCCTCCAGCCCGCCACATAGATAGATATATCCCAAATTTCTTTCAGCCTCCAACTTCGTACAAAAAGGCAGGTTCGTTATTACTTAATACTTTCCATAGCACACACTATTCTCCATTGCCCACTGAGACAGACATTAGGAGAGCCATCCCAGTTAACACATGGACTGTCATTATATTATTATTATAGTATTATAGTTATAATATTATTATAGTAATATTATATATAGATATAATTGCAATTTGTCTAACAATAAGCACTAAAACGTAGTATACATTAATTACAATGACAAAGTACGTATAATAACTAACAATAATACAATATGAAATCACCAAATATACTCGCATCGCAAATATATTAAATATTTTAATTAATTTGTTACTTTATATAATATTAATTCTAATTAAAATATAAATTACATCAGGAAAATCCATTGAAAAATATAAATAACGACTAGAAAATATACACCGAATCGGTGTCTGAGTGGAAAAAAAGAGCCGATTCGGTGTATTTTCGAGAAAATTGAATTCCTGAATCGGTGTACTAGAAAATATTGACCCCGAATCGGTGCTCTGCAGGCTGTATGAAAATATCGCAAGCCCCGATTCGGGGTACAGGGAGTCCTGGATACCCTGATTCGGGGTACAATTTACATTAGATTTTCCGGTACAATATTGAAGCCGGAAGATTTCATTATTACTCCAAAGTTTTCTTATTTGTAGAACATATAAATGTATATTCGAATATGTTAAAACGAAATTGCGGAATTAAAATCTTCACATGCGGAAATTAAGGAGAAAAAATGTCTATGGGAGACCCCAGAATCTGGGCATTACAAAACCCAGAATCAGGGTTTGCCTCTATGCCCCGATTCGGGGTATTTTCCCTTACTGCCAATTCCGCGCTGATGAATTGGTTGACCACCCTGACGTCCGTCTCCTTATCTTCCGGGAGGGTCAGCCCCCGAATGACAAAATTCTTCTCCCTTTTCTGTTGTTCCCGGAGTTCTATCCCAACGTCGTCAACCGTAATTAGGTTTTCCTGAGGGACAGTTTTTTTCCCGGTTCTTCCCCTGGTAGCTGGAGGAACCTCCGACTACGGGATTGCCGAATCATCGATTCTAGCCGACAGCTCACTTCTGATGGTCGTTCCGAGGGAACATATATCATCTTTTAAGTAGGGCTCGATCAGAGTTGGGATTTGGCCGGAGCCGGAGCAGGAGCCGGAGTTGGACAATTTGGCCGGAAAGTAAAGTCAGTAAATGGCTGCAGTGGTACAGTTACAGTGTACAATCATAGCATTTACAACAATTTTTTTACAGTAGGGCCTATCTGTAATAGTCTGCTAGTCAGCCAGCTGGCCAGTACCGGTACTGCAGTACAGTCAGTCAGTCATTGACTAAGTAAATACTGCAGTATTATGCTTGATAGTGAAGCTGTACTACAGTACTTAGGCCTATAGTGTAAATAATTGTTCAGATTAGAATATGTATGAAATATAATACTTTATTAAAAAATTAACTCCGGCAATATTTTTACCGGAGCCGGAGCAGGAGCCGGAGGTGCCAAAATGGCCGGAGCCGGAGGCCGGAGCTCCGATCGAGCCCTACTTTTAAGGTTGTCTGCATACGCGATAATAATTCCCCCATAGAAGTCGAGGATTCCGATTCAACCGAAAGCTTACCCTTTGATTCGCATCCCGAGCACACGATTTTACAGTATTTACATTTCGCCAAAACTTTTAATTCAGCGACAGATATATTAAGGCACTCTGTGTGGATCCAGGACCCACAGATCTCGCACCCCAAACAGTTATTACCAACTACTGGTTTGCAGCAATGCGGACAGGTGTTGGTTTTGGAGCAACCCATATTATGATCTTCAAAAGCCTTTTTATCGACAAACAAGGCCGAACAGGAGTCACAGTTGAAAAGTTTCGACATATCAATCGATCTTGATTTGCGACGATCCGCCATAACCATTATATATCAAATACCAATATAATTTACAATTCAGTGTTAGGAGTTCAGTACCGGTATGCAATCGGTACATTCAGTTCAAACACGTATAGAAGATAATTTTATTATTTTTGTATTTCTATCTACGGTATATATATACGGTATATATACGGCCTTATATATACGGTCATTCGGGTACTGCCTGACAGCTGGACAGCCTGGCTGATGTACTAGCTAACTGGCAGACTGGATTGGAATGGATAATTCTGTTACTGCAGTACTGGTAGCAATTAAAGTTAGGTCTTGTAGTCTTGGGTAAGTGGAAGACTGTCAGACTCATAGGCCTACAGCTGTACAGCGAAAGACAGTCAGACAACAGGACAATGCAACAGCAATAGGAATAGGCAGATAGGCCTACAGTGTTTAGCCTACGGCCATACCGTAATACATTCGGCAGTACAGTCTGCCAGTACACGTTGATCAGTTCGCAGACAGACGTCCGGTGTCTGGCTGTATGTTTGCCTTGCCTATCCATGTAGCTATGCATCGTGCAGCACAAATACTTTTTGCCGGAGCTCCTGCACCTAATTTGACCGGAGCCGGACCGGAGCCGGACATGCCAAGTCCGGCCGGAGCCGGAGCTCCGGTCGAACCCTACTGTACTGCCGTAATACAGTTGGCAGTACAGTCTGCCAGTAGACATTGATCAGTTCGCAGACGGACGTCCGGTGTCTGGCTGTATGTTTGCCTTGCCTATCCATGTAGCTATGCATCATGCAGTACAAATACTTTCTGCCGGAGCTCCTACACCTAATTTGACCGGAGCCGGACCGGAGCCGGACATGCCAAGTCCGGCCGGAGCCGGAGCTCCGGTCGAACCCTACTTATTATGTGGAGACCCCAACACGTTAATCAGTTAATCCCGTTTCATTATCCATCCGATTTCAAATACCCTCCCTGATGTATGGAAAAATTAGAAGAGATGGTGGTAGCATCAACTTGTAGTATTTCTTTCTGATAGGGCTCCCATAAGCTTAGACGAAATCGTAGCGTGTACCGGTACTGTAGTAAGCCCTAGCAGCAGCTGCAGTTGGCAAACCTGGCATTGCTACCAGTTTCCACCAAATATAATTTGTAATTAAATATTTCTTGTAGCATAATCTAATCTAGTCCTAAAGACTCTAAAGTCCTGGGTACATAAGGCTGTAAGGTTAGACATAACATGAATGTAAACTAAACAATATGCTAAAAGTAAATTACAAAGTACCTAGAATGCTAGAATGTACCATTATATTCTAAGTACAGTTACATTGAAGATACATACAGAGAGCTGCAAAGGTAACTTTCCATAACTTAATAGCTGTCTGGCTGTCTCTCATCTGTTATGCTTCATGTACATTTAAGTTAGATTCTCAATGTCGTGTCCAAAATTGGACGTAAAGTCCAATATTGGACTTTTGTAAAAATTCAAAGCCTTATAAAAAAAAAAGTTCCCCCTGGTGAATTTCAGGTCCCCCTGTTCAAAACTCTTATTTTTTGATATATTTTCGATTAAAAGAAAAAAATCCCGCCCGATCCAATTACCGAAGGCCCTGGAACAATTGGCTGATTTGAAGTCCAATATTGGACTCACAGAAGTCCAATTTTGGACTTGAACTGGAGTCGAAGTCCAATTTTGGACTCAAGTCCAATTTTTGACTTCTCACCGACTGACAGTAGGCCTATCTGCCTATTACAGTATTACTTCTGTCAGTCTGTACTTATTAGTCAGATTGTCAGATAGTAGGTCAACGGGTCAACCGAGTGCCAGACTGTTTTTAAATACAGATGTGATTAAATTGCGAGCAGGCTGGCAGGCGAGCGTAGCGAGCTAGAAAATTTTAACATTTGTAGTAGGCCAACCAGCCTACCAACCTGCCAACTGCAACTGTTTTTAAATACAGAATGTAATTTTGGATTAAATTAAGACAGTAAGAGCGTAGCGAGCATGAGAATGTCAGAATGTGGTTTTATATTGCTCTGTTGCTGTATTGGTTTGATTTGAACAATTGAAACAACTCATGCTGTCATGTAGGGGTAATTCCATCCAAATTCGACCAATCGCGGTGGCATGGGGTCATAAATTTCGTTTATTTTTGGATATATGGTCGGAAATGGTATAAAATGACACCTCATGAAATATTTCTGATGATGGTATATTGGTTTTCGAGATATTGCAGTTCGAAGTTTGCGATTTATTCGAACATATTCCCAATGAAACCTACAGAAAATCTTTCTGACCGGTGGGTGGAGTGTCATTTTATGTTTATTGTACACATAAATAGGTCTCATACACATTAAAACCTTGAATAAATACCACCCACTTGTCAGACCAACTTTTCTATGTGGCCAAAGATTGGACTTTTCGACAAATTTTGTCTTTCTGAGGCTTGAGTTAGAGTGGTCTGAATAGTGGGTAGCCCAAAACATTTAGTAAATAGTTAGATATACCAAAGGGGTTTCTGTGGTACAATTTTCATGTACCACCATCAAGTCAGACTTCCATACCACCATCTGGAAAATTGAAACTTTCCAAAATTGCCATACTTCAGAACATCACTGCAAGAGTCTGATAAAAGATGGGTGCTTGAACCTTGAAATGAATCATGAGTAGTAACATGGATAAGGGAAACATGCATGACAAGTTTCGGATCCCACCCATGCCTTCTTCAGTATATATTATTCAATTTAAAAGTTCAATTTTCAAAATTAATCGTCAGATTAAATACTTTAGAACCAAGGTCTGCTTACGAGGTTGTTCTCATAACCAGCACACATTAAGTATTTAAATGTTTTAGACACAATAAAAGCTGTTTTTTTCCCCACCCACTTGGCAGATATTTTATGTGTAACAAACAAAGGTAAATAATTTTAACATATTATTGACTAATTTCAATACCCAATGAGTTACATACCTTCTGATACTATTAATTATTATATCATAATAGAAATAAAAGCTGTTTGAAGTTCCTTTATGCAATTCCTTTATGAACAGTGATCGCAGACAATGATCTGATGATGATATAACGAGCCACTCCACCAAGATGAATCTCCGGTGTCAAGAAGTGGTGTCACGTGTGGCAGGGACGCGGTCATACCATAGATATGATATTACTGCTGATGGGAAGCTGGAATGCCGAACTTTATCATCTTCTACAACGAAGAAAGTAAAGGCAGTTCAACGCAAGGTTGCTGTTGTCCCTTGTGTTGATGTTCCTACTGATCAGACAGATGAGGATGAGAATATCTGCTACAAGTGTAAAAAAACTTTGGGCCAGTGATACAAAAAAAATCAGAAGATTTGGGTGGTGTGCGATAAATACTGAAATAGTGGTCATGCACCAGCTGCCTGCCAGTTAATTTCGATTACGATGCAGAATTTGTCTGCGATCACTGTTCATAAAGGAATTGCATGATCTACAATACTGCTATACTCAATAATTGATCTATTATCTTTTCTACCATAATAACTATATTAATTATCACTGACTTGCCTCATCATAATGAACATACTGTATTACGTTCCATTCCCTGCTGCCCTTGGCCGGGATTAGGGAATTATATAGATGAACTTCAAACAGCTTTTATTTCTATTATGATATAATAATTAATAGTATCAGAAGGTATGTAACTCATTGGGTATTGAAATTAGTCAATAATATGTTAAAATTATTTACCTTTGTTTGTTACACATAAAATATCTGACAAGTGGGTGGTGAAAAAAACAGCCTTTATTGTGTCTAAAACATTTAAATACTTAATGTATGCTGGTTATGAGAGCAACCTCGTAAGCAGACCTTGGTTCTAAAGTATTTAATCTGACGATTAATTTTGAAAATTGAACTTTGAAATTGAATAATATATAGGGCAGTAGGGGGCCTACTGAAGAAGGCATGGGTGGGATCCGAAACTTGTCATGCATGTTTCCCTTATCCATGTTACTACTCATGATTCATTTCAAGCACCCATCTTTTATCAGACGCTTGCAGTTCCGAAGTATGGCAACTTTGGAAAGTTTCAATTTTCCAGATGGTGGTATGGAAGTCTGACTTGCTGGTGGTACATGAAAATTGTACCACAGAACCCCTTTGGTATATCTAACTATTTATTAAATGTTTTGGGCTACCCACTATTCAGACCACTCTAACTCAAGCCTCAGAAACACAAAATTTGTCAAAAAGTCCAATCTTTAGCCACATAGAAAAGTTGGTCTGACAAGTGGGTGGTATTTATTCATGGTTTTAATGTGTATGAGACCTATTTATGTGTACAATAAACATAAAATGACACTCCACCCACTAGTCAGAAAGATTTTCTGTAGGTTTCATTGGGGATATGTTCGAATAAATCGCAAACTTTGAACTGCAATATCTCGAAAACCAATACACCATCATCAGAAATATTTCATCAGGTGTCATTTTATACCATTTCCGACCATACATCCAAAAATAAACGAAATTGATGACCCCATGCCACCGCGATTGGTCGAATTTGGATGGAATTACCCGTAGGTCTGTAGGTAGGCCTATGTTAATAAACAGATACAGAAGCCTAATCTGCTAATACCTGAATAGGGATATTGAAATAATGACAGAATGGATATGAGGGAGGATATTTGCTATTATTTGTCTTTGTAAGTTTGTCAACTCAGCAACTCGTCAGCTCGTTACGAACTGGATCTCTGGATCTTGCTGACCCCGTCTCTGTTTCAGTGTTTGTATCAATATTTTAAAAATTTTGTTACAGAATTATATAGCCTACTGGAACTGGAGTGGAGTGCGAGTGGATATACATTACATACAGATATTGCTGTATATGGTATAGAGCTATTATATTACTCATTACTGTAGGCCGCCCTATTACAGTATTACCTATTATTATATTTACCGGTACCGGTACTGTATCAGTTTAGAATGTTTAGTTGATGCTGTCGCTATCAGGCTCTAGGCATGATATGCCTGTTATGATTATTGTCGATTGTGAGAATTATAATTAATAAACCTATCATTATTTGAAGAAATGCACCTGCGAAAACTTAACCGACATATGATTAGATCATGATGGATGTACCTATACAGTAAATTTATTTGAAGAGTTATGATTTGTAAATTATCCCTTCTTACAATCGTCATGTTACTGAGGACGGCCGTGTTTAACACAATCGATCTACATCGTTAATTTACTACCCTCATTAATGTTATTTTCGTTCACATATATATTAAAAATTAAAACATGTTTTATTTATCATTTTATTTATTGGAGGATATGTTTTGATTAAATCATGTCTCTGAATATTGTAGAGGAGTGGTTGCGGTCTATGGATTTGGCCCAATATACCGATTCTTTTATGGATAATGGATATGATGATTTAGAAATATGCAAGCAGGTCAGTTATACTGTCAATAGCTTTGATTAATTTATTGATTACTTTTTCATAGTCTATTTAATGAGTCTAGCGCCACCCGCGACTTGATAACAATTCAAAGTACCGGCTGACAGGTACCAGTATTAATTACCGGTAGTTTGTTAGCTGCAGGATCAGTTAGTAGGCTATCTAACATTATAGTTACAGCTACTGTACCAGTATCGCTAGAATACGATTTTGTTAATGGTTTACTGGTTTAGCCCAGGCCGTTATCATTAATTAACTATACAGTATATACATACATACTACAGATGCCGATATTTACTTAGGCTATCCCAAAACAATATATAGAATTGGCTCCAACCACACATATTGATATATTTGATATTGGATATCGAGTATTTTTTACATTATAAGCCGATTTTATTATGATTCCCATGCCGACCACAGCGACCCCTATCACACCGGACTGTTTCCTAACCGCACTACCTCCTCACATGAACTCCGACCACCTAGACAGAGGAACACGACCGCATAAGCGCAAATTGCAACCTCCCATTGGGCAGGTGTACCTAATCCTCCTCATCGTTTCTCGCCCAGCCATGGCCACATGTTGCTCATTATGTCGGTCTTTGCGTACCGAACTCAGTCAGTAGTTCTGAAATGGCACTGCGTCGGGTTTCACAAACGGACATTTTCTAGCGCGCTCACTCTTCCATGATGCAATCTTCTTATCGAGCGGATTGTGTATAGTCGCGTCTAGGCTTGTGATCGCAATGTCATTCGACCAAACCTGTTGGCGATCACCTCACATCCCCGTCGTACACCTTGCGCAATGCGCAGTTCGGCTGAGGCTCGACTGAAATAAATTTGAAAATATAGGCCTAAATTATAGGGGCCTACTGGTACGGTATCTGATTTTATTTTTCTGGGTATAATTGCTTTGGGGATCGTTGTATGAAACACTTTTTATATATCTGTATATAATATTTTGCTTATTTTATGAAACACAATTTTTTTTCATAAACATTCTTTTTTCATAAATAAGTAACACACGTCATAAACCAATTTAGGGAAAGGAGCAGGTTATAAAGGCAGGCTTTTCTAACCAAAACAATAAACAACCACTTTACCAATTGACCGAAACAATATGGTCAGAGAGTCACTATTCCCACTCTATAACCAACAAATAATCAGGCAAACAAGCAATAGGTACCGGTACGCAGCTGTAGAATGACAATTAGAAACGGTTGAAACAACGGTCCCCAAAGTAACAATCCCTATTTTTCTTGTTATACAATAATTATATACATACAACAAACAAGCTGTAGTAAGTATATCTATTTATAGTACCGTACCGGTATCCTATAAGCTGTAATTGTGTTAGTACTTACGTGTTCGGGGTTGATAATCCGATACGTACGGTACATGATACCGGTATTATTTTTTATGTGCCCCAATGCAAGATATCATGCTATTATATAATTAATGTCATTTAGATTGGAGGGCGGGACCTAGATGCCATCGGTGTAGAGACTCCGGAGCATAGACGTGATCTTCTCTCGGCCGTGATTCGGTTGCGAGATAGTTCAGATGATTCTATATACTTTACCTTGGACCCCGGTAGGTTGCCATGACTTTGTTCTCTCTTCTATAATTTGTTAACCAGTTCTAGATTTGGTTTGAAATACTCGACTATGTACTATTTATTTATATAACTCATCATGGTTTCAGGTCTGGATTATGCCCTACAATCTCCGTCTGGAGGTATTGTGGAGCTGAATAGCAGTCAGATTGGGAACTGTAACGCTAAACCGAAAGGCGGGAAGAAACATCGTCAATCGTTGTCTAGTGGTAAACTGCGATGGGAAGTTATGGAACGGCTAGATAGGGATGGGTACTTGGGCATCCTTAATCGCCCACCTTACACTGTAACGGTAAGTTATGGAGCGGCTAGATAGGGGTGGGTACTTGGGCATCCTTAATCGCCCACCTTACACTGTAACGGTAAGTTATGGAACGGCTAGATAGGGGTGGGTACTTGGGCATCCTTAATCGCCCACCTTACACTGTAACGGTAACTTATGGAACGGCTAGGAGTGGCTACTTGGGCATCCTTAATCGCCCACCTTACACTGTAACGGTAAGTTATGGGACGGCTACATAGGGGTGGGTACTTGGGCATCCTTAATCGTCCACCTTACACTGTAACGGTAAGTTATGGAACGGTTAGATAGGGGTGGGTACTTGGGCATCCTTAATCGCCCACCTTACACTGTAACGGTAAGTTATGGAACGGCTAGATAGGGGTGGGTACTTGGGCATCCTTAATCGCCCACCTTACACTGTAACGGTAAATTATGGAACGGCTAGATAGGGATGGGTACTTGGGCATCCTTAATCGCCCACCTTACACTGTAACGGTAAGTTATGGAACGGCTAGATAGGGGTGGGTACTTGGGCATCCTTAATCGCCCACCTTACACTGTAACGGTAAGTTATGGAACGGCTAGATAGGGATGGGTACTTGGGCATCCTTAATCGCCCACCTTACACTGTAACGGTGAGTTATGGAACGGCTAGATAGGGGTGGGTGGGTACTTGGGCATCCTTAATCGCCCCGCCCACCTTACACTGTAACGGTAAGGTATGGAACGGCTATATAGGGGTGGGTAGTGGGTACGTGGTAGAGTTGAAACAGAGACTTGTCACTGATCTCTGTTCTCTGGACTCTCCGGGCTATTTTTTGGTCTCTGGATAGGCCTCTGGTTCCCGGGTATTAAAAACAGACATTTTACACAGAGATCAGTGATTTTACAAATTAGAAATACATATTTAAAAATAGATCCTGTACAACACAAAATGTGAAATGAAGATAATTTTTCACAAATTTTTTACAATTAATTATTTCTTTAATTTTTAACTATTTTTCATACACCGCTTCAACACAATTATATATTCACTTTTACACTATTTATATTTCTAATAAATGTACCAATAATATTCTATTTAATTTAAGGTGCGTTTAATTTTAAGTTAAATTAGCACCTAAAGATGGTTCTTATCTAAGGATAAGGGCGCTTAATTTGAGCACCCATAATGTTTAAAAGTGAAAGAAAGGGCTGATCTCCAGTCAATTTGTTATAGGATAGATAATATGACGACCAAATGGAGAGAACGAGCGTAACGAGGCTTGTAAATGAGGCGAGTAGAGCACTATACCTGTGCACTAAGTATTCGTAAATGACTATATGACTATGTATATTGAAATGTATATGATTTGAACAATTGTAAAATAAGTGCCTTTAATTAACAAAGTACCGGTACCCATGGCGCAAAACAAATTTATATAACATATTATATTAACAATAACAAAATAAAACGAATTAATAAACAAATAACCAAATTAATATTAATTAAGCCCCCCAAACTGTACGTGCGCTTATTTTCTTACAATGGGTAAGGGTTGAAATGGGTTGGATTTACTTTACTGTAATTGAACCATAGAAAAATAGTTAAGGCCGAATGTACAGTCTGTTTGTGCTATAGGGGAGTAATGAAATTGTAAGTACAAAAATAAGCGAAGTCTCTGATCTCCGGCTCTGGTCTCCGGTATTTTTCAAAATAATTCTCCGGGTAGGTCTCTGGTTTACCGGGATTAAGAAAAACAGGTCTCTGTTTCAACTCTAGTACGTGGGCATCCTTAATCGCCCACCTTACACTGTAACGGTAAGTTATGGAACGGCTAGATAGGGGTGGGTACGTGGGCATCCTTAATCTCCCTCCTTACACTGTAACGGTAAGTTATGGAACGGCTAGATAGGGATGGGTACTTGGGCATCCTTAATCGCCCACCTTACACTGTAACGGTAAGTTATGGAACGGCTAGATAGGGATAGGTACTTGTGCATCCTTAATCGCCCACCTTACACTGAAACGGTAAGTTATGGAACGGCTAGATAGGGGTGGGTACTTGGGCATCCTTAATCGCCCACCTTACACTGTAACGGTGAGTTATGGAACGGCTAGATAGGGGTGGGTACTTGGGCATCCTTAATCGCCCACCTTACACTGTAACGGTGAGTTATGGAACGGCTAGATAGGGGTGGGTACTTGGGCATCCTTAATCGCCCACCTTACACTGAAACGGTAAGTTATGGAACGGCTATAGATAGGGGTGGGTACTTGGGCATCCTTAATCGCCCACCTTACACTGAAACGGTAAGTTATGGAACGGCTAGATAGGGGTGGGTACTTGGGCATCCTTAATCGCCCACCTTACACTGTAACGGTAAGTTATGGTTTTCTAAAAGCCCGTTTTTTACTTAAATTACCACGCCACATTAATCTTCAGGCTTTAAGAAAAATATATGCGATAGTGAGAATTTCAGGAAGCACTTTAATTCCGGCATCATGAAATGTTATATCGTTTGAATGTTATTTGAAGTAAGTAAACCAAATCCTTTACATGTCATTGGAGGAGTCCAGGGCGGGGTTGAAACCCCACTACCGCGTTACTTAAATTGTTGGTTCCAGGTTGGAGTTGTTGTAAGTTGTAACTTACCGTATCTGATGTGTTACACGATATTAGGGGCATCAGGGGTAGGCTGTAACTTATCTGATGTGTTACGAGATATTAGTGACCCCCAGGGTGGGGCTGTAGGATTACTGCTGCAATACAATGTAGGGGTATAACATATTTCCTCAACTAAAGGTTCGACTATCACCTGGGTTTCCATTCTTCGTCGATCCAACATCGGGTGCGTAACGCCCAAATACCCCGCGGATGACTCCGCTTATTACTGTATCTGTGGGTAGCGTGGCTGCTGACTGAGACAGGCACCATTCTACACCCCTCTCATTGGCACCACAGAGTGTAGGGTATGTTGTTTGGAGACTGAAACACTTATCCACCCCCCTTCCCTTTATAATAATGAACCACAAAAAGGAAGCAATGTCTTTGGGGGGGGGGGGGGGGTGTTGTCGACTTCATATGGGTGGGTTGTGATGGATTTGTAGGTTATATTGTTGAGTGGTTAGCAGCTGTATCAGTATCATTAATGCGTTTATTATTAATATAAATAATTATGGTCTCATCTGCTGGCAGCATCGCCTGCCTAGTTAGTATGGTGGGTTACATAGGCATTTAATAGAAGGTATAATAACAATTTCCATAGAGAAACAACAGACCCTAGTGGGTCCCCAACACATTACTAAATTTAATGCACTCATCACTCCACCCCAAACAGTTTATTTACTACGTTCCTTAAACAAATCGCAGCAAAGATCTTCGTAGCAGCATTATTGGCAGGCACACACTACAGCGTTATATTTTCCGCGTAATTATTGTCTCATAATAATTATCTGAAATTACTACATCACGAGTCCTTCCCAAATGGAGCTGCCCTCCCAATCCCAAGCAGCTGTTGGTTTCTCGATTAGGTTGGATAGCTAGAGTTTCCGTGAATTTTATCTGATTTAGTGATACCCTCGCTGACATTGTAACCACCGCGGTCCCTATTCCCATTCTCTCAACTCGAATTCTCTT